>CM053032.1:62943047-62955547 GCA_028564925.1 Lithobates sylvaticus
TCCTGCTCTGAAAGCTGCTCGCTGGTTGGGATGGAATTTTTCTTAGGACGACCTTTGGGTTTAGTTGGTGATTCAAGTCCCCCACCTTGCAAAACCTTAATAAAAAACATATGTACGTTAGTGGGATATAGCACATGTAGATATATTAAAACCAGCACAGATACATCAGCTCTTTTCATGTGTGTTCTTTAGAACTAGAAAACATTATGGTATTTGTGTTTGGTCAATTACACCAACGGTTCTCTACTACTGGTACACATATCCAATATCCCAGGAAATGATGTGATCATTACATAAATAAATTAAGTAAATTGTAAGAATATGAATCTGATTGATTGCTATCAATGACAAAAATAACTTTTCTCAATCTTTGCATATAAGGAACAGAAGGTATTCAAAGTGTTCAGTTATGACTACATATGTCACCAATAAACTTTAAATAGTAAAAATTTGCAAATATTAGTATAAAATGTAGCAGCCAAAATGTCTAGAACAGAATTATAAGTTTTCTCTTGCTATCTTCCCCAACATAAGGGAAATTTATGTGAAGGCGGGAAAAACTGACAAAACTGCTAAAACATATTTTGCAAAGCCCAAATGATATGCCTGCAACTTTAGGACATTTGAGTGTATGAGATAAGAAAAGGAAAGAAAAGAAAAGGAAAAAAAAAAAAAAAAAAAAAAGGAAAGGAAAGGAAAAAAAAAAGAAAAATAAGGGCCAGTGAAGAATAGGGTAACTGAGACTAACAAGGACTTACAGTGAGCTAGAGATTGAAACATGGTTTGTAGGCAATAAAAGAAGGGAAGAACAAAAAGAAGAAAGGATGAGTTGGAGAAAAAAAGGTGATGACGACTGGGATAGGGAGCAAAGAGGAAGAGGGGTGGTAAAGAAAGGCTCAGAGGGAAATACACAAGGGGGAATAGAGAAGTTGAAGAAGTTAAATAATATGGACAGCCATATAGGATCAATTTATAAATCTTTTTTGCTTCATTAGGCATGTTATTTGATTTATATGCCATGTTATGTAGTTGCTGTGTAAGGATGGACAACCCACAAATCTCAATATTCTTGCAAAATTATACTTTTTTCTACAATTAGCAGTATAATAGCATGTTAGGCAATATTTTACCTACTCAGTGTGTGTAGAGGGTACATGCATAAAAAAAAAGTGCAATTCAAATTAGCTTTGGTTTATGTATCTGAATGCACTTCTATTGTTTTCAATGGTGACATGCACACAAATGTGCTACATTCAGATCCATTGCCAAAAAAAATAAAAATAAAATCTGCATCTGATTATATGTATTTTACGCTGTGTGAATGCACGTATACACATATACATAAATGCAAAACATGCATTCTGGGAGTGAAGACAGAGCAGGAGGTTAGAGAACAAGAAAGTACACATTAAGGCTACATTCACATGGCCATAACACAGGCATAAGACCTTTACTAGTCATTAGGCCAGGAAGAAATGTTCCTGTTTTATGATCTGTAAATAGATACATTTTTTAAAGCATAAAAATTGTCCTGTTCTTTTTTTAAATGGTATAAGTGTATACGTGTGTCTTAATATGCAGTGTTGGATTTTGTGTTACGGATCTGAACGCTGTGCATGTCTACGCAATTGTGTGAATGTCTCCATTGAAAAAAACGCAGCTGCATTCTAAATACAAACGGATCATTACACAGGAACTTTTGTGCCAGAAAAATTATGCCTATATAGTAAAACCTTCACGGCTGTGTGTACTTAGCCCGGGCCCGAATTAGAAAATATGCTTGAAATGCAATTTAGGAAGAGTAAGGCTATTTATTATTACTCATCGTTGTGGTGTAAAATGATCATCTCCCTTATGCCCCGTACACACGGTCGGACATTCCGACCACAAAATCCGTCAGATTTTTTCAGACGGATTTTGGCCGAAACTTGTCTTGCATACACACGGTTGCATAAAGTTGTCGGAAAATCCGATCGTTTGGAATGAGGTGACGTACAAAACGTAAGACGGGACTAAGTAGAGGCCAGTAGCTAATAGCTTTCCTCTCCAAATTTTTTCCGCGCATGCGTGGCACTTTGTGCATCGGAATTCTCAACACACGATTGGAAAAAGTCAGATCGGATTTTGTTGTCGGAAAATTTTAGGTCCAGCTCTCAAACTTTTTCCGTCGGAAATTCCGACAGAAAAAGTCTGATAGAGCCCACACACGATCAGATTTTCCGACAACATAATCCGATCAGACCTTTTCCGTCTGAATTTCCGACCGTGTGTACGGGGCATTTGGGTGGCATTATGACATGTTTCTGGTGTTATCTGATGCTCATTGTACTGAGAAGAAATAGAAAGAGAACCATCTTTTCCTAATTTTTACATGAATTTAATGCAGTTGCATGGCACAGAAGAAAGAAGCATGTAGTTGTAATTTTTAAACAAGTTTTTGTTCTTGTACTAGTTTAAATGATTTTCTACAGTTAGAGGTTAACAATAAAAACTGTTCAACCAATCAAATAGCTGCTGTCATAACTGATCACATGTGCAGTGCCATGGCAGTTGAAAACAGAGGCTGAGATCATGGCAGCTTCTGTGGCTGGAAACAATAGGATGGTCTAGTTCCACTTTAATATCAAAACAGATTTTGGGTGGTCAGGAGATGTTCTTGCCCTCCCTACATTGCATGATGATCGCCAGATATATATCTAAATCAATCTAATATTTCAGATAGTAAGTCTGCTCAGAAAAACTGATATTGCTATTTTATAATTGCTAATAATCCATTGGGGTTGATTTACTAAAGGCAGTTGCTCCAGAGATCAATAATGAGCAGAAGCTCTGCTGACTTCCATCATCCAATCACGTGTAAGCAAAAATTATTATTATTTTTTTTTTCCTTGCACAAGATTCTCTCTTTGCAACGTGAAGCTTTTACTCATTTACAAAGCTCTGAAGTAACTGCACTTGCAGAGGGCAACTGCGCTTTGCAAAGTGCACAGTCTATTTGCCTTTAGTAAATCAACCCCATTATATTCAAAATTTAAATTTAAAGCAGAGTTCCACACAAGAATGGAACTTCCGCTTTAAGGGAAGGTGACCCCCTGACATGCCACATTTTTGGGGGAGGAAGCAGAAACCCTCTTTTTAGTTCACCTCTCCCCTCTCCCTCTTGGCAATCATCTGGGACACGTGACAGCTCCCAGATGATTGCCCGGCCAGTCACATCGCAGAGCATGGCTCGCGTATGCGCAGTGCGCGCCCAGCTGTGAAGCCACAGCCGGGCGCCCACAGTGACAATGCCGGCGCCGCTGAGAGGAGGGGGAGACAAGCGGGGCTTTGTTCCCCCGCATCGCTGGACCCTGGGAAAGGTAAGTGTCCGATTATTAAAAGTCAGCAGCTGCAGTATTTGTAGCTGCTGACTTTTTTTTTTTTTTTAATCTCCGCTTTAAATGTAAATTGCTATGTATTGCTACGCAGGTAGCAAAGATATTCCTTACATGTGGAATCCTTATACCTTTGAGGCCTATCTCCAGGGAGAAATTAAATCATCCCTTGCCATGAGACTTCCCCCACATTGCAAGGGTTAAATGCTAATTTATATCTAGGGGACCAGGAACGGCAGTTTTAAGTCTTAGTTTCTCCGCTCTTACAGCTGGCGCTCTCCTTTTCTCCCCTACGGTCCAGCAGTAGACTGTTACTCTGCATCCTCATGTCCAGTGCAGGGCTTTGGGTTGGGACCACAAGAACATAGGGGAAGAGAGCCTTACAGCCTGGATACGGCCTACAGAGCATGTAAAGATGGGGCAAGTAAAACTGCTTTTTGCAGGCCCCTAGACCTAAATGAGCCTTTAACCCTTGCAGTGATGGGGCAACACCACTGTAAGGGAGAATTTTTATTTTTCCTTGAGATCAGCGTTAAACATGTGGTGAAAGGAAAAGAGAAATAGTCAATGTCAGGGCATCTCTTCCACTCCTTATTCTACCAAACTACACTGCCAAACTGTTAAAATAACACTCAAAATAGCATTTTATTACAGAACTAAGTAAAAAGTCTGTGATGTAAAAAAAAAACACCAATTTAAGACTAAGTTCACACTTGTTTAGTCTGAAAAGCGATATGCAGCCACTGTCAGGTATTCAGGAGGTGATTCTACCCTCTCCTGAATGACTTTTTTTTTTATTTGACGAACAGCAATTTCCATTGGAATCAATGCACCGCAATCACAAGCCAAGCATTTGACTCATTGTTGAGGTGTGGGCCCATTGAATTGGAGTCCATGGTAGTGCCTGCCACTTATCAACTCAACATGCCATGTGGCTGTGATACATCTAAACAGCTCCAAGCTGTATTGTAGGCTTTAGGTGGGCGGTCCGAGGGCAGTAAAACCATGGCTCAACCTCTTGCTTTTGTCACCCCCTGGCTGCCCATGTGAAAGAGGCCTAATGCACACATATCACATGGTAACCTGTGTTTGGAACAATAATTCCATCTTTTTTAAATTGCATTTCAACAAGCAAAATTCAAAGTGGTATAATAAGAACAGATAAATGATTTTCTACTCTGATAATGCTGAACTTTGTATAGGGCTTTGGCCCTAAAGCGTGATGAGAAGGAACAAAGAGGGAAGTAAGAAGAAAATGGGAAGTGTATATGGACATGGAGTGGGACAGGAAAATGTAGACTAAAGCTCATTACACACACACTTTACAATCTGATCATACAACCTTCTTTAGCTCACCTAACAACTAAGTAAGGCCTCATGTACACTGCTCCTGGTAAACGGACGTTTAGGAGCAGTTGGGCATTTTTTTCAACTGCTCCTGAACCCTCCTCTATGTTGTCTTATCAGTACATGTACACTGGTTCATTTACAGTCGTTTCTAGGCAGTTGTGTTTAGAGGCTTTTTTTGGAACCCAAAAAAATGCATTCAGAAGCTGTGTTTAGAGGCATTTCAAACGCCAAACTAGGCTAAACGTGACAACTCCCATTTAGCCGTGTTTCGTTTTACAGCCGTTCTTCATTTTTGTCTATTTTGAATAAATATATATATATATATTTTCAAACGCTTCTAGACGCGGCTAAACGCAACTAAACACGGCATGTAAATGCGGCTAAATGACCGTTTTTAGACGCCGGTTTCTAGCTGTCAAGTTAAATCTTTCAGGAGAGGTTGAACAACATCCCGTGTACATGAAGCCTAAGTTAGAGCCAGCCTGATCAGATACAAATTGACTGGAGAGATTAGATGTCTCCTCATATTATTGATTTTTGATAAATCTAAAGTTGATTGTACAAAGAATATATGGTCAGATTGCAATGTGTAGGGTGAACCTAAATTGGAGAAAAGAAGAGAAAGCATGAAGAAAAGGAGAATACATGAAAGGAAACTACAAGGGACATGAAGAGTAAAATATAACCAAGAGATGCTGGTAGGTTAATTGGCTCCTGTCTAAGATGGTTCTAGTATGTGTATGTATGAATATGAGTTAGGGACCTTAGATTTTACACTCCTTAAAAGTTAGGGACTGATGTGAATGTACACTATATGTTAAGCACTGTGTAAATTGATGGCACTATATAACTAACTGTAATAGTAAAAATAAATAAATAAATAGGGGAAATCAGAGGCAGCTTGTAGGAATGGAGATGGGGTAGTATAGGGCAGAAAAGAAAAAGTAAGAGGGCAGTATTGAGAATAAGATGGAGACAGGAAGAGAGAGACAAGATATAGGAAGAGAGAGCCCAAAGTAAGTGAAATTGGATGAAGAAGGAAAACTAAAGGGAGCGGGAAAAGTAAAATATAATCAATAGGGTAAAACATTAAATTTGCAATGCAGAAGGAAATGTAAGATTTCCAAGCACATTAAGTAGATACAGTGGGAAGTCTTACTAAAACTGGAGAGTGCAAAATCTGGTGCGGCTGTACATGGTAGCCAATCAGCTTCCAACTTCAGCTTGTTCAATTAAGCTTTGAAAAAAAAAATGGAAGCTGATTGGTTTCTATGCAGAGCTGCACCAGATTTTGCACTCTCTAGTTTTAGTAAATCCACCCCTTAGTGACATAGATAGGGAGATTAAACAGGACAGAGTACAAAATTCACTTACAATCTTTTTCCATTTCATGCGCCGATTTTGGTACCAAGTTTTCACCTGTAGTTGGCTAAGCCCCAAAGATTCTGCCAAGTCTATCCTGAGGGTAAAAGAAAAAAATAAAAGTTTACTACACAGTTGGTGGTACATTGTGAACAAATCAAACAACAAAGAGGTAACAGGAAACAGCAATGATAATATAGTTGGGAATTGGGATCTGGTTCTTGTACATGAACAGATCCCTCACCGAAGACAACTGGTTATTAAAAATCTGTCCAATTTGCTGAATTAAATTGCCACACCACTAGGACCTGATACATTTTTCCTCCTCATCTTGGCCAACATTACAGCATAGTCCAAGTGAGAGGGAGGAAATGTGCCCTTTTTACATAGTGAAAGTACAATTGCTGAAACATGAGGCCTTTTCCAGAATGACGGAAAATCGTTGAAATTAACAGAAACAAACACTTTTTACTCTATCATTCAGCAGTAGGCTTAATGTACACGGGACGTTTTTACAACCTCTCCTGAATGATTTAACTTGACAGATAGTAACCCATGTTTAAACCATCCGTTTTGCCGCATTTACATGCCGCATTTAGCCACGTTTGTGTTTAGAAGCGTTTTTAAAAAAAATAATTCAAATTAGCCAAAAATGAAAAATGCCTGTAAACGAAATGCGGCTAAATGCGAGTTACCCCATTTAGCCGTGTTTAGCTGCGTTTGGCGTCTGAAAAGTCTGAACTCCTTAATTTGCCTTCAAAGAAAAGCCTACAAACACAACTGCCTAAAAACGACCCTGTGTACATGTACACATAAGATAACATTGGATGAGTTCAGGGGCAGTCGAAAAAAAGCATCCAACGGCCTCTGAACATCCGTTTACCAGCAGCAGTGTATATGAGGCCTAACTGTTACATAATCTGATCATCACAAACAATTCCCAAATTGGTCTCCTTTCTTTGATTTATAGGGTTTGTTATAAATGTTAATTTTTAAACTTGCTTTTTGTGTAGTTTGAAATGATGGCGCCATTGATGTTCGTGAATCATGCAAGTGCATTTTACCACTGAAGGCATGATTTTATTTAAGTGCACCATAGGCTACAGAGTATATGTAAACTGTGTCATTGATTAAAGCGGTTCCGTTTTCTTGTTTGTTTTTGTATGCAGAGTACGCCTGCTCTAAGGCCTAAAAACAGAAGATGCTGTAACCACAAAGGTGGTAAAATCTGGGTGACTTTCGGAATTCCCAACTTGATAAATAACTCATATTGAGGTTGATTACCAGCAGTAGAGAATATACATTTTGCAAACTGAATATTCATTGATCTTAGTAAATGGAGTTCACCCTGTGCTTGCATTGATTTCCTCTGGGTACAATGGTTTTCTCCCACCCCCAAATACATGCTAGTAAGTTAACTGGCTCCTGACTAAATTGGTCCTAGTATGTTTACTATATATATATATATATATATATATATATATATATATATATATATACATATGAGATAGACCTTAGATTGTAAGCTCCTTGAGGCCAGGGAACTGTGAATGCACAATATATGGCGCTGCATACATTTTCAGCGCTATATAAATACATTAATAAATAAAATTAAAATGTCAGAGCTGTGTTCGCTTATATCATGCAGTCATGTGTTAGCAAAAATCCTGTGCCATCTTGCACACCATTCAGTAGTGAACACAGTTTCACCTTATTCAGAAACACTGAACGGTTTCCAATTACTTAGTAAAGCAACCCCAGAGTGTCTATGCAATTTCACCCTGAAAAGGGGTTGACAGTAGGAATTCTATATAAAAAAAATGTACAAAAAAATTAAGATAAGCTAAACTGTGTGTAGATAATACTCCCAGCAGCTAATGGCATTCTTATTTTCATTTTTAGTATATACAGACAGTGGGGATCTGATTAAAAGCAATTGAGTACACCTCCACGTTCCTTAACCTCCCATCATGGCGATCTGTGTCAGGATTCACACTCCCCGATTCACCAACTCAGAGGAGGTGAAGCGGGGAGTGAAGAGAGAATCCCGGGGGATCTGAGGAGGAAAGAGGAAGATTATTAACTTCCTTATGCCTCGTTCAGACCCCCAACACTGTAACCATGTCCAATCACTTCAAACTGACTCTAAAAACCTTTATCGCTTGAGAATGATTCTTGGCTGTAGTATAGAGACTTCTTCTTATTCTCCTCTGTGAATGCCGGAGAATGAAGCAGTGAATAGATTTCACTGCTTCATAAAAGGACACCATAATAATCTCTAAGTGCAAGCATCTCCAATCACTTCAAACTGACTCTAAAAACCTTTATCGCTTGAGAATGATTCTTGGCTGTAGTATAGAGACTCTTCTTATTCTTACTGAAGCTCAGTAAATCTGACATTTAATCCACACTGTCATATGCTAATGAGCTGACTTTTACAACAAATGCAACCCAGGCTTCCCAGAACTATCTCCTGACACTTCCTAATCACCAGCAGAAGTTTACAGGGGATTTAGATGTTTATTGTGGCTTTTGTAACATTCTAAATGAAAAAGGATCATTCATATATTAACTGAAAGTGTATTTTTTCTCTATGAATTGACAGCAAAGAGCTGAGTCTGGAGAAAAGAGAACAAAAAAAACATAAAAATGTAGTTGCTGCCCTTAACACCCATTAAAAATATTGCATGATTCCAGTAAGTAAAAGGTGGATGCTGATTTGGGACACTCCATTTTTATGCTTATTTTTTTCTCCAGTTTTAATTATTCTGACCCTAATTTTCAGCCTATAGGATTTCTGAAACATACATTAAATTCATGAAAACTGGATAAAAATTATAAAAAAACAACAATCAGATTTCTGACATCTGGAATCGAAATAGTTACTGTAGGCAACATCTCCTGTCTTTTTATTATTCCAGTTATATTAAATCTGACCCTAAGTCTATAGAGAATATGGTGCTGTCAAAGAGTTTCAGCACATATTTGTATGCTTCTTACTGTATCCACATACAGGCCAACGTTAGGAAACTGAACATGAATGTATATATATATATATATATATATATATATATATATATATATATATACTCACATTTACACAATAATGTCAGTATATTGGTGTAAAATTTACTTTTCAGACAACTAAGAATGAAAATCTTCCAGTTTCTACTGCTAACAAATAATTTGGATCCCAAAGAAAATTACTCAAGCTGCCTATATTCAGGGCAGAAGCAATTGTACGTCAGTTTCATTATAAAGCAATTTTGTATCTCAATATTTTTAATGCATTTTCTAAAGAGCAAAGGCACGAGGAAAATTCCCCTAACTAATCATGAATACGTGGTTATATGGTATTTTCATTATACATGGTTGGTATTGTTGTTAATATTGTTATGCTATTAAAATATTATTTGTATTTTATTATTATTATTATTATTATTATGATTATTATTATTATTATCATACATGGTTATAGGGTATTACCAATAAAAGAAGACGTTTTAGAGCTCAGTAAAGTCAATTCTCTTACAAACGACTCAAGTACATTGCCGTTGCTTTTAACATAACTGTATCAATAAATATAACCACTCATCGCCAGACCCCTCTGAACATATATATTAAACAACAATTAATATATAAATTAATATTGCAATTAATATTAAACAACGTTAACGTACGGAATTTAGAATCCTATACATATTCTATTTATACATAAAAACCGAATGCCCGGAGCCAGAAAATCAGTTATAAAATATAAGCAGTAAACAGCTCAGATGCGGAATTTTATTTAATAAGTGGATGATATTGTTATAAATAAATGTGTGTGTTCTGCTTGATTGGTGTGAAATGACAAAGGACAAGTCACATAGAGGATCGATTTAGCTTTAGCACAGAGATATATTTTAGCTGTGTGACTGTCATACTCTATTTGAATTCAGAGGTCGTTTTTCCTTATCATTCTTAGTTTAATATATCTATATATATATCATCTGTACCTGTATGAAGATACATCTATAATTTTCTTTCTTTACTTTTTTTTTCTTTCCTTTCCTTTCCTTTCATTTCCTTGTACATTATGGACAGGTCGGATTAGGGGTTGCAGTGTCCCAAAAAAAAAAAAAAAAAGGCCCACTTTTCATATAATTCTCTATTACTATACAGATTAGTTATATGACTTCTAATCTGTATACCAGACTGATGCATTCATGTATGTGATACAACATGACAAGGCCTAATGATACTAAGCAAAGTGTAGTCAGTAAATTAGGTGATGATGTTAAACATATGCAAAAATAAATAAAAAATCCTGGCTTAATTTCTCTTGCCACCCATCGATAATAGCTTTAAACCAAATTCAGACTAGAACCTTTTAAAATATGGTTATGTTTGTGCTTTGGTGAGTACAAAATGCTCTATTACCTGAAAATATAATATTAATTGAGTGGAATATTAAAAAAACAAATACCATATTGGCATTTCTCCACCACCTTCTTACAAATATATCAGGAAATAATATATGATTTTTTACAATGGAGTCAAAGATTAAAATGCAGATATCTGAAAAAACTAAAAAAAAAATTATCTTTCACTCTATAAGAAAATTCACCTCTTTCTCTTTCTCTCGCTCCCTATCTGTGTGTGTGTGTGTGTGTGTGTGTGTGTGTGTGTGTGTGTGTGTGTGTGTGTATATATATATATATATATATATATGAGAATATAAATATATATATATATATATATAAATGAGAAACAAAATAATAAAATTCACCTGTATTATATATATATATACACATACATGTTTTAATTACAAAAAGATCCTTACGTAAATTAATTATTTGGGCTCCGAGTATGTAATTATATCGAATGTTCACTGTTGCATTTCTCATCTCAGCCGGAATATATATATATATATATATATATATATATATATATACATATACATATATATATATGTGTGTGTGTGTGTGTGTATATATATATTGTATATTTTTCTATGTGTGCATTTTATTGTGCACTACACAATAAAATATATATTATTAAAATATATCTTCATATTTGACTCTACAGTAAAAATGGCCCTTTTGTTCCCACATACTAATTCCTATTACCTGTAAAATCATGCATAACTATGATTGCTGTATAATATATTGTCCCATAGGCTGTTTTTAGACTGAAGCAAATTGCATCCTGTTGCCATAACAACCAATTACACTATTATATTCATTTGACAAGTGAAACCAGATTTGCTGCTGTTCAGATGCCATAAATCAGCCTCCCTGGCACATGCAGCCCATAGCAATGGTGTGTCATCTGTATTTACCGGGGTTGTGTAGAATGTGCAATAAGGCCATTTACCTGTCAGGGGTGGAAAGATATTTCTGTTTCTCGAACCTCTTCTCCAGTCCCATAAGCTGCAGCTCTGTGAACACAGTCCGGCTTCTCCTGCCCTTCTTGGATTTGCTGCCCTGCTCGGACACCCCGCTCTCCAGCTTACCCCGCAGGTGCAGTTCTAGGGGCAGGTGGTGGGCGGAGCCGGACCCGCCCTGGAGGCCCGAGCTTGCTGCGAGCAGTGCGGAGCTGATGGGGGAGCCCAGGCCGGGGCAGGAAAGATGGCCCAGGGGGAACTTGAAGATCGAGGCCTGCTCGGCCTTTAGTAGGGCTGTGGGGAGACCAGACAAAGCACTATTAGCTAGAATCCTAGGATACATTTCGGCAAAATAGTCTGATTTACTAAAAACTGGAACAGATGTAGGTAACCATCTGCCAGGTTGCCCCTGATTTTTGCTATGGATGTCAGCACCGTTTTCAGGAATTTCCTGTTCCAATTTTTGTACATCACAAATACAGTAAACAAAAGAAACAAAAGAATAGATAATTATTATCCTAGCAACTAGTGGGTTAAGAGAAACTTTTCATGGAGTATGCTAAACTTGTTTTACACAGATTGTGTATAGAAGCAAACACAGGGTGTAGAAACTAAAACAAATCTAATATTTGTATTAAGAAACAAATGTAATTTCCATATTGGGACCTCCTGGGCCCATAGTCATCAGTATATCATTCCATAATAATGTCACTTCCCTTATATTCTATGTGTTGTCCTAATTGTATAGATTGTCTTTGTGCTATATACTGTATAGTACTTTATATTCAATATAGTGCTATATATAATAGTGCTGGGAGAGTGTACAACATAATAGAGCATGGTGGACGATTCACTCAACAAGAACTTCTATATAAACTTTTGCTACACGCTCTATGATATCTACATGATATGATATCGATGATATATCTTTGATGACTTCCAAATTTATTTTCCCATCTAAAGTCTACTTGGCCAATGTATTGTAATTACAATAATATTACATTTACAAAGGCCTTTCTGCACTTCAGATTTACTATAGAGCCCCC